>OU342764.1:17192500-17198065 GCA_910591435.1 Acronicta aceris
CCCTCTATTCCAGCATGGGCTTTGATCCAGAACAGGGAGATCTCCCTGTTCTGGAGTTGGATGCTGAGAATATTCGATCTGGTTTCTACTGCTAGTGGGTGGAGGGAATCATTATTAGTGATTGTTTCAAGAGCCGATCTCGAATCGCTTATGACAGCATAGCTAGGATTTCTGCCTATTAACGCCTCTTTGGTGGCTCGGCAAATAGCCAACAATTCTGCCTGGTAGACAGTACAGTACGATGATAGCTTTAGCTTGAGGGCTTTGGTTTCAGCCCCATTATTCCATACTGATAATGAGGCGCCTACCTTGCCCTCAATCTTACTGCCATCAGTGTAAATTTGTACTGCACTGTCCACCCGGCCTGTTATGTCATCCTGACTGTTTAGGCATGTAAACCGCAGACTTATATTACTTGCCGGATGAGGCTTGGTGGTGTACGCCTGTGGCATCTCTACCTCTCTGTCCCCCAGCGCCAGCTGAGGCACCCCCCTCTTGGCTTCGTAGAGAGACGCAGCCTCTCTTACGCGAATGTCAAGTGGAAGTATCCCAGCTAGCACTAGGGCAGCATTGAGGGACACCGTCCGATAGGCCCTACATATTTTTTGAGCAAAAGCTCTCTGAACAGTGTTCAGTTGCTTCTGCACACTCACCTTTTTGGTTGCAGGTGCCCACACACTTGCTGCGTAGGTGATGATAGGTTCCACCGTAGCGGTGTATATTATGCGAGTAATCTCCGGGTGGAGGCCCCAGCTGGCCCTGGCGGCCCTCGACAGCTGTTTGCCGACGTCCCCTGCCTTCCTGCAAATATTTGCAGTATGGGCATTGAAGGTCAACTTGCTATCTATCGTGAGCCCCAGGATCTTTATCTCGTCGGACATGGCTATGTCGATCCCGCCCATGGTCAAGAGTGGCGTGTCATACTTAAGCTTTTTTGTAATAACCATTGCACAAGTTTTGTGTGGTGCGAATTTAAGCTTGTTCATGACACCCCACTCCCGAACATGCTCGAGAGCAGCATTGGCCTGTCGTTGGATTTCCAGGGCCGTTTCAGCTGCAAAAACCAGGACTACATCATCCGCAAAAGCCTGGCAGTAGTTACCTCTCTGGGTAAGGCTCCTCAGCAATGGGTCTAATAGAAGGTTCCACAAGATGGGGCCACCTATGGATCCCTGAACACACCCTTTGTTGGTACTCTTGGCGAATTCATGACCGGCATAACGTACCCGGACACTTCGGTCACTTAGGTAGCTGGCTATCATTCGCCTGAGGTTCGTCGGGCACTTTTCTTCCGCCAGTCTTACCGTAATGGCCGGCCACCATGCACTGTCGAAGGCTCCCTCTATATCTAGCGACACCATCGTGATGAGCTTTCTCTCTTGGAGTTTAGCCCTCACGTGCGCCACCAGATCATAGAGAGAGTCCTCCGTGGGTTAGGTTAGGTTAGGTTAGGTTAGGTTAGGTTAGGTTAGGTTAGGTTAGGTTAGGTTAGGTTAGGTTAGGTTAGGTTAGGTTAGGTTAGGTTAGGTTAGGTTAGGTTAGGTTAGGTTAGGTTAGGTTAGGTTAGGTTAGGTTAGGTTAGGTTAGGTTAGGTTAGGTTAGGTTAGGTTAGGTTAGGTTAGGTTAGGTTAGGTTAGGTTAGGTTAGGTTAGGTTAGGTTAGGTTAGGTTAGGTTAGGTTAGGTTAGGTTAGGTTAGGTTAGGTTAGGTTAGGTTAGGTTAGGTTAGGTTAGGTTAGGTTAGGTTAGGTTAGGTTAGGTTAGGTTAGGTTAGGTTAGGTTAGGTTAGGTTAGGTTAGGTTAGGTTAGGTTAGGTTAGGTTAGGTTAGGTTAGGTTAGGTTAGGTTAGGTTAGGTTAGGTTAGGTTAGGTTAGGTTAGGTTAGGTTAGGTTAGGTTAGGTTAGGTTAGGTTAGGTTAGGTTAGGTTAGGTTAGGTTAGGTTAGGTTAGGTTAGGTTAGGTTAGGTTAGGTTAGGTTAGGTTAGGTTAGGTTAGGTTAGGTTAGGTTAGGTTAGGTTAGGTTAGGTTAGGTTAGGTTAGGTTAGGTTAGGTTAGGTTAGGTTAGGTTAGGTTAGGTTAGGTTAGGTTAGGTTAGGTTAGGTTAGGTTAGGTTAGGTTAGGTTAGGTTAGGTTAGGTTAGGTTAGGTTAGGTTAGGTTAGGTTAGGTTAGGTTAGGTTAGGTTAGGTTAGGTTAGGTTAGGTTAGGTTAGGTTAGGTTAGGTTAGGTTAGGTTAGGTTAGGTTAGGTTAGGTTAGGTTAGGTTAGGTTAGGTTAGGTTAGGTTAGGTTAGGTTAGGTTAGGTTAGGTTAGGTTAGGTTAGGTTAGGTTAGGTTAGGTTAGGTTAGGTTAGGTTAGGTTAGGTTAGGTTAGGTTAGGTTAGGTTAGGTTAGGTTAGGTTAGGTTAGGTTAGGTTAGGTTAGGTTAGGTTAGGTTAGGTTAGGTTAGGTTAGGTTAGGTTAGGTTAGGTTAGGTTAGGTTAGGTTAGGTTAGGTTAGGTTAGGTTAGGTTAGGTTAGGTTAGGTTAGGTTAGGTTAGGTTAGGTTAGGTTAGGTTAGGTTAGGTTAGGTTAGGTTAGGTTAGGTTAGGTTAGGTTAGGTTAGGTTAGGTTAGGTTAGGTTAGGTTAGGTTAGGTTAGGTTAGGTTAGGTTAGGTTAGGTTAGGTTAGGTTAGGTTAGGTTAGGTTAGGTTAGGTTAGGTTAGGTTAGGTTAGGTTAGGTTAGGTTAGGTTAGGTTAGGTTAGGTTAGGTTAGGTTAGGTTAGGTTAGGTTAGGTTAGGTTAGGTTAGGTTAGGTTAGGTTAGGTTAGGTTAGGTTAGGTTAGGTTAGGTTAGGTTAGGTTAGGTTAGGTTAGGTTAGGTTAGGTTAGGTTAGGTTAGGTTAGGTTAGGTTAGGTTAGGTTAGGTTAGGTTAGGTTAGGTTAGGTTAGGTTAGGTTAGGTTAGGTTAGGTTAGGTTAGGTTAGGTTAGGTTAGGTTAGGTTAGGTTAGGTTAGGTTAGGTTAGGTTAGGTTAGGTTAGGTTAGGTTAGGTTAGGTTAGGTTAGGTTAGGTTAGGTTAGGTTAGGTTAGGTTAGGTTAGGTTAGGTTAGGTTAGGTTAGGTTAGGTTAGGTTAGGTTAGGTTAGGTTAGGTTAGGTTAGGTTAGGTTAGGTTAGGTTAGGTTAGGTTAGGTTAGGTTAGGTTAGGTTAGGTTAGGTTAGGTTAGGTTAGGTTAGGTTAGGTTAGGTTAGGTTAGGTTAGGTTAGGTTAGGTTAGGTTAGGTTAGGTTAGGTTAGGTTAGGTTAGGTTAGGTTAGGTTAGGTTAGGTTAGGTTAGGTTAGGTTAGGTTAGGTTAGGTTAGGTTAGGTTAGGTTAGGTTAGGTTAGGTTAGGTTAGGTTAGGTTAGGTTAGGTTAGGTTAGGTTAGGTTAGGTTAGGTTAGGTTAGGTTAGGTTAGGTTAGGTTAGGTTAGGTTAGGTTAGGTTAGGTTAGGTTAGGTTAGGTTAGGTTAGGTTAGGTTAGGTTAGGTTAGGTTAGGTTAGGTTAGGTTAGGTTAGGTTAGGTTAGGTTAGGTTAGGTTAGGTTAGGTTAGGTTAGGTTAGGTTAGGTTAGGTTAGGTTAGGTTAGGTTAGGTTAGGTTAGGTTAGGTTAGGTTAGGTTAGGTTAGGTTAGGTTAGGTTAGGTTAGGTTAGGTTAGGTTAGGTTAGGTTAGGTTAGGTTAGGTTAGGTTAGGTTAGGTTAGGTTAGGTTAGGTTAGGTTAGGTTAGGTTAGGTTAGGTTAGGTTAGGTTAGGTTAGGTTAGGTTAGGTTAGGTTAGGTTAGGTTAGGTTAGGTTAGGTTAGGTTAGGTTAGGTTAGGTTAGGTTAGGTTAGGTTAGGTTAGGTTAGGTTAGGTTAGGTTAGGTTAGGTTAGGTTAGGTTAGGTTAGGTTAGGTTAGGTTAGGTTAGGTTAGGTTAGGTTAGGTTAGGTTAGGTTAGGTTAGGTTAGGTTAGGTTAGGTTAGGTTAGGTTAGGTTAGGTTAGGTTAGGTTAGGTTAGGTTAGGTTAGGTTAGGTTAGGTTAGGTTAGGTTAGGTTAGGTTAGGTTAGGTTAGGTTAGGTTAGGTTAGGTTAGGTTAGGTTAGGTTAGGTTAGGTTAGGTTAGGTTAGGTTAGGTTAGGTTAGGTTAGGTTAGGTTAGGTTAGGTTAGGTTAGGTTAGGTTAGGTTAGGTTAGGTTAGGTTAGGTTAGGTTAGGTTAGGTTAGGTTAGGTTAGGTTAGGTTAGGTTAGGTTAGGTTAGGTTAGGTTAGGTTAGGTTAGGTTAGGTTAGGTTAGGTTAGGTTAGGTTAGGTTAGGTTAGGTTAGGTTAGGTTAGGTTAGGTTAGGTTAGGTTAGGTTAGGTTAGGTTAGGTTAGGTTAGGTTAGGTTAGGTTAGGTTAGGTTAGGTTAGGTTAGGTTAGGTTAGGTTAGGTTAGGTTAGGTTAGGTTAGGTTAGGTTAGGTTAGGTTAGGTTAGGTTAGGTTAGGTTAGGTTAGGTTAGGTTAGGTTAGGTTAGGTTAGGTTAGGTTAGGTTAGGTTAGGTTAGGTTAGGTTAGGTTAGGTTAGGTTAGGTTAGGTTAGGTTAGGTTAGGTTAGGTTAGGTTAGGTTAGGTTAGGTTAGGTTAGGTTAGGTTAGGTTAGGTTAGGTTAGGTTAGGTTAGGTTAGGTTAGGTTAGGTTAGGTTAGGTTAGGTTAGGTTAGGTTAGGTTAGGTTAGGTTAGGTTAGGTTAGGTTAGGTTAGGTTAGGTTAGGTTAGGTTAGGTTAGGTTAGGTTAGGTTAGGTTAGGTTAGGTTAGGTTAGGTTAGGTTAGGTTAGGTTAGGTTAGGTTAGGTTAGGTTAGGTTAGGTTAGGTTAGGTTAGGTTAGGTTAGGTTAGGTTAGGTTAGGTTAGGTTAGGTTAGGTTAGGTTAGGTTAGGTTAGGTTAGGTTAGGTTAGGTTAGGTTAGGTTAGGTTAGGTTAGGTTAGGTTAGGTTAGGTTAGGTTAGGTTAGGTTAGGTTAGGTTAGGTTAGGTTAGGTTAGGTTAGGTTAGGTTAGGTTAGGTTAGGTTAGGTTAGGTTAGGTTAGGTTAGGTTAGGTTAGGTTAGGTTAGGTTAGGTTAGGTTAGGTTAGGTTAGGTTAGGTTAGGTTAGGTTAGGTTAGGTTAGGTTAGGTTAGGTTAGGTTAGGTTAGGTTAGGTTAGGTTAGGTTAGGTTAGGTTAGGTTAGGTTAGGTTAGGTTAGGTTAGGTTAGGTTAGGTTAGGTTAGGTTAGGTTAGGTTAGGTTAGGTTAGGTTAGGTTAGGTTAGGTTAGGTTAGGTTAGGTTAGGTTAGGTTAGGTTAGGTTAGGTTAGGTTAGGTTAGGTTAGGTTAGGTTAGGTTAGGTTAGGTTAGGTTAGGTTAGGTTAGGTTAGGTTAGGTTAGGTTAGGTTAGGTTAGGTTAGGTTAGGTTAGGTTAGGTTAGGTTAGGTTAGGTTAGGTTAGGTTAGGTTAGGTTAGGTTAGGTTAGGTTAGGTTAGGTTAGGTTAGGTTAGGTTAGGTTAGGTTAGGTTAGGTTAGGTTAGGTTAGGTTAGGTTAGGTTAGGTTAGGTTAGGTTAGGTT